>JAVKPL010006664.1:0-27310 GCA_032173675.1 Gastrolobium villosum
TACATGAACAGGATTTTCCAACCGTACCTGGATCAGTTTGTGATCGTCTTCATTGACGACATCTTGATCTACTCCAAGACGGAGGAGGAGCATACTGAGCACTTGAAGATTGTGTTGCAAGTGCTGAAAGAGAAAAAGCTTTATGCTAAGCCGTCAAAATGTGAGTTTTGGCTCAAGGCGGTTAAATTTCTGGGTCATGTAATTTCAGCTAATGGAGTTGCAGTTGATCCAAACAAGATTGAGGCCGTGATGGATTGGGAGAGGCCCAAGACGGTTACAGAAGTAAGAAGCTTCCTGGGTTTGGCAGGTTACTATCGGAGGTTCATAGAAGGATTCTCCAAGATGGTGCTACCGATGACTCGCCTTACCCGGAAGGAGACTCCATTCGTGTGGACACATGAGTGTGAGGAGTGTTTCCAGGAGTTGAAGGAGAGACTGACTACTGCTCCAGTGTTAGTTCTTCCTGATCCTGCGGAGCAATTCGAGTTATACTGCGATGCCTCTGGTAAAGGACTTGGCTGTGTGCTGATGCAGAAAGGGAAAGCGGTGGCTTACCCGACTCACGACTTGGAGTTGGCAGCCATCGTTTTTGCTTTCAAGATTTGGAGGCATTACCTGTTTGGCATGAAGTTTGCTGTGTTCAGTGATCACAAGAGCCTGAAGTACCTGTTTGACCAGAAGGAGTTGAACATGAGACAGCGAAGATGGATGGAGTTCTTGAAGGACTACGACTTCGAGTTGAGGTACCATCCTGGCAAGGCCAATGTGGTAGCCGATGCTTTGAGTCGGAAATCCGTGAGCTTATCCAGCCTAATGATGAACGATTACGAGATGATCGAGAAGTTCAGAGACTTGAGAGTGAACTCCTTGTTCGGGGGTGCACTACTGGAAATGGAGACAGCGGAAGTGATTAATGAGCTGATGGAAAAGATCAAAGAGGCGCAAGTGCAAAGAGAGTGCCTCGATTATGTGAAGAACCAGGACGGTGTGTCTTGGAACGAGGACGGATTGCTGCTGTTCCAGAAGAGGATTGTTATTCCTCGAGGGCCGTTGACCGAAGAGGTTATGGCAGAGGCTCATAAGGGCCGGTTCACTATCCACCCTGGTGCCACAAAAATGTACCAGGACTTAAAAAGGAATTTTTGGTGGCCGGGCATGAAGAAGGACATAGCGGTCTACGTGTCCAAATGTCTTATTTGCCAGAAAGTGAAAATCGAGCACCAGAAACCGTCTGGTAAACTTCAACCTCTGGAGATTCCACAGTGGAAGTGGGAGAGTATTTCCATGGACTTCGTGGTGGGATTGCCTAAAACTCAGGCTGGTTGTGACTCTATCTGGGTCATTGTGGACAGATTGACCAAGTCTGCCCATTTTCTTCCAGTGAAGGTGAGCTTCACTACAGAGCAGTTGGCCAAACTATATGTCCGTGAGATTGTGAGGCTTCACGGGGTGCCCGAGAGTATCATCAGTGATAGGGACCCGAAGTTCACATCTCGGTTCTGGGAGGCGCTGCAGGAGGCTTTTGGTACGCAGTTGAGATTGAGTACCGCCTATCACCCTCAGACTGACGGACAGACTGAGCGGACCATCCAGACATTGGAGGACATGTTGAGAGCTTGCACGTTGGAGCAGGGTTCTGCATGGGATAGGTACCTTCCGTTGGTTGAATTTTCATACAACAACAGTTTTCATGCTAGTCTGGGCATGGCACCCTACGAGGCGCTGTATGGTAGGAGGTGTCGGACTCCTACTTGCTGGTCTGAGGTTGGAGATAAAGAGCTTTTCGGCTTGGACTTTGTCCAAGATACTACCCTACAGATCCAGATGATCAGGGAAAAGTTGAAGCAGGCGCAGAATCGTCAGAAGAGCTACTATGATGTCAAGCATCGCCCACTGGAGTTCAGTGAGGGTGAGCACGTGTTTGTGAAACTTTCACCTGTCACCGGTGTTGGACGGGCACTCGGCGTGAGGAAGTTGAGCCCGCGATTCATTGGGCCCTACCAGATCCTTGGTAGAGTAGGACCAGTTGCCTATCGACTCGCCTTACCTCCGAACCTCGCCAACATCCACGACGTGTTTCACGTGTCTCAGCTTCGAAAGTACATAGCAGATCCTTCGCACGTGGTGCAGCCGGATGATGTGGAGGTTCGGGAGAACCTAAAGACTCCCGTCGGACCACTCAAGATTCTCGATCGTGGCGAGAAGCAGTTGAGGAGCAAGATCATTCCGATGGTCAAAGTACAATGGTCAGGAAGAACTCCTGAGGAGTGTACCTGGGAGCGAGAGGATGAGCTTCTCCGACAGTATCCCGACTTTCGAGACAGGTATGTTTCTGATTTTGAGGACAAAATCCTTAAAAAGGTGGGGTGAATGTAAGAACCCGCACCGCTAATTAAGGTAATTAGTGAATTAACTATGATAATTAGGAAATAATTCCATAATTGACCCTAATAATTATTAATGGGCTTAGATAATTATATTGAGTGAGTAAAAATGCTGAAAGTCGCTTTTCGGAAGAAAAGCGCAGATACCGGTTCTGCTACTCGGTATAAATGCGTACCGGAAAAGTATCCCGGAAAATTATAACGAATGCATGATAATTACTAGAATATTATTTAGGACTTGTAAAACAAGTTTCAAGTCAAAATGACGTAATCTGATGTCAGAACTGATACTGGCTATGGAAAAGCGCGTACCGGAAAGGTGCTCCGAAAAATAAAATAAAAATATGACAAATCTTAGAAAAATGCGTAGGTCTTGAATCCGAAGTTTGGGATCAATATCTTTTACTTTGCGATTAAGGCTAATACTGCGCGATTAGTGCCTTGTGCCTATAAATAGACACATTATGGCACTAAACCCTAGGCCATACACAACTCTTACGTGAGTTTTCTGCAGCCATTGTGACCAGCCCCCTTGTTCTTCATTTCTCCCCCTTTTCTCACCAAAGTCACCTCCTTTGATCCTTGTTTCCCTTCTTGATCAAGTAAACACTTGAGTGTGGGCATGAGAGAGTGCTTAGTGTGCATTTTCTGAGTGGTGAGGTTCTGCTTGGGAGGGTTGTGAGGGCTGTCTTGTTGGGTTGGTGGTGGTGAGGTGTGGTTCTTGGTTTGGGAGGCTTCAAGGAGCTTTCTTTGTGAAGAAAGGTCCTTGCTTGTGTGTCATTTTCGTGCACCCTTGAAGTCTGAACCTTTGGAGTTGGTGGTGAGCTCCAAGAGCAGCCTTTGCCTCTGCTTTGAACCTTTGGTGAGTTGCCTTCACTTGATCATGTGTTTTGATGGGTTAAAGGTGTCATCTTTGCATGTATTTGGGTTTAGTGAGTAACCAACTGAAAGATTAACCTAAGAGGGTATAAAAATGCATGCTTTAACGTTTTGAAGTATTAAAAATGGAACCTTGGATGGATATTTTCACGAAATGCAGAAACTGCATTCTGTCGTGAGATATCCGGATATCTGTCGAACAGATATCCGGATATCAGTATCCGGATATGGTATCCGGATATTGATATCCGGATATGGGATCTGGGTATCCGGATATGACATATCCGGATATGTCCAGTGTGATATCCGGATATGGCATATCCGGATATGCCCCTTCTGATATCCGGATATCCTGGGTTCTGCGCAGACAGTAGCTGTACTGTGTGAACAGTAAGCTATGGGGTGTGTGTGGACCCTAGTTTAAGGAAGTTGAACTTCTGTAATTAGTGAACTAAGTCAGAATCATGTGATTAAGGGCTTATGGCTTTGATGGAAGCCTTAAGACGTAAAACGTAAAGGAAAGGCGTAGTCTTTAAGTTATATGCTTGTGATGCATAAATGTTAATGTATTATTGGTCCATATCAGATTGTGATACTGCTGTTTGTGGACTTGTGAGTGGTTGGACTCTTGGCTTGGATAGCTAGCTTGCAAGGTAAGCTTTCGTGTCCTCGGTTTAGCCATTTTGATGTTCCACCATGTCCCATGGGGATGGGTTTATGCATGCTGTGTTACATGCTTTGATTATTTTGGAAATGCTGTTGAGCTGTTTATATGTAATGAGCTATTATGATATGCATGTGGTGTCCACCTAGACGGCAATCCTGAGTATGTAGTACATACAAGATGGAGAAGCATGTGGGTGAGGTGCAGGTAGTATCCATGTACTCATGTAGGCATAGACGTATTCCTACATTTCTCTGGCCAGTAGATTTGAAAGCACACATGACATGAATAATTGCTGCATCGCATGATTTTAGAACTTATATTGTAAATACTGTTTTTAGAACTTATATTACACATGTAAGTGAGCTTGGGGACCCCTTGTCTTACTGAGATTTCTTGTTAGAGATCTCACCCCACGTTTGGGGACGCTTATTTCAGGACCAGGTAATGTTGAGGGCTCGGGTGGCAGGAGGCCAGAGCTGAGTTGATTTGATGATATGCTGACTGCTGTTTTTATTTCCGACTGTTGTTTATGTTTTCTGTTGAGTTTATGATATGACTGTTATTGGGCTTTGTTGCCTTATTTGGTGAGCATGGGGTTTGTCCATGCCACATGTTTGACTTTGGTCTTTTAGGTTAATGTTGTATGGGCCCCAAATCCATTTCCAGGTTTATTTTCATCATTGGAGACCTTCTACTCAATTTTACCTTCATAGGGTTGTGTGTTTGGCTAATTACTGTTTTACCCTTCCTTTGTATTTTGACATGATTTTCAAGATTTTCACTAATTTTTCCCTTTAATCCATGTTTAATATATTAATATATAATTTAGAAGTGTGAGGTGTTATATAAGGTGCTAACACCTTCTCTACTCGTAATCAACTCTTGAATCCATTTCTGTTTCCAAAAACCAATTTTCTTAAACAAAGGGTTTTTTTCAATATTTTCCCAAATAAACCTTAATGACGATTCCAGTGTTTTTAATTTTTGAATTTTGTTGTCACATCACGATCTGGTTGTGACAATAGCCATATGGAGCTTGTTCTCAATCGAATCCAATAATTAATTTTGCATAGGGAAATTAGAATTAATTGTTGGGTTATAAGGGTAAGGTTGGTGGGAGGACCTACTTAAAATTATTTGTTCTAGTTACTTATGGAGGATTGCTATAACATTGTTCCAGCATTTTGGTGAAGTTGCAATATTTGAATTATCTATTCTTGAGTGCACACTCTTACTTTTTTTTAGTAACCTAGCGCGCTGTTACTTTACTTTTACATTACTTATTGCTTAGTTTAGTAATTAGTCTTATTTTAATCTTTATATTCTTTAAATCCATAAACCTTTTTATAAAAAAAATGTTACTTTTATTGCTTTACATTAATCTCAACTTTATCATTTTTTCCATGGGAGTGATATCTAGGAATGGACTTCACATTAATATTTTTTTTTTTTTATTTTTGGAAACTAATCCTAATAACCTCTTTGAGGCGAATCAGAATCCCTTGGTATCCCCACGGGTTCGACTCTTTGAGCCGCCTATGATACTAATCTAGAGTTCGGGTGCGAGTCCAAGGATTACAGTACTTATGTCCCTCCCCAGATGGGGTTGGTGGGATTCGAACCGAGGTCCTCTCCCACCACTCACCTCCCATGCTACCAATTGAGCCACCACACTTGGGTACTTCACATTAATTTTTAGTCTTTAAATCCATAAACACATTATGTTTGTAAAAATAGTTTTGATTTTCAGAACAACAAGACCTATTTGATAAGTCTTGTTTTGTAAAAGTAGTTCTCGAAATTATAACGGTTTTTTTAATTTTTTTACTCAAATTTAGAGAATATATCTGAATTGTTCTGGTTTTGTGTTTTGACTTTTAACTTAAAAAAAACACAAAAATTATCTGTTCATTGACTATTCTACAAAATAGTTTTGAAAAAAAAAAAACAGTAAATTTGAACCTAGGACTTTAACTTTTGCAATAAAAATATATTTCAAGTTATTACTTGAGTGACAATAAAAACCAAGGAAAAAATGTGTGTTAATTTAAAGAATGTAAAGTTGTGTCATTTTAAGAGAGAGAAAGAGATAGATAAAGGAGGAGAGAGAATTGATAAAAAAAGTGTGGGTCTCACCTTTTTGTGAGAGTAAAAATATATAAATTATGTCATTTAAAAGGATAAACACTTTTTCCAACAACTAATTATGTGGTTCAACCAGAACTCCCCGTTATAAAGGCAAGGGATAGTTAAACAAATGTTTCAAAAAATAAAATAAAATAGAGTTGGCGGTTAAGTTTTAAAGTTCGAACCAATTCATAAGAGAGGGAAGAAGAACATACCACAAAACAGAAAAGGCAAAAATCTAAAAATAAAAAAGAGTGCGAAAACCCATTTTGGAGGGAAGCAATACAAAATTGAAACCTAGATAAGGACGGGCGAAAAGAAAGTCAGGACCCATCACCCACCAAAAGAATAGAAAAAAAGAATATCCTTTTCTTCAAACTTTATTTATAAAAAAAATAAAAATTTGTCCCACCTTAATATGTTTTTGACAAAAGAAATTATAACAATAAAATGATAAATTCGAATATGTTACTATTATTGTCTGAAGTCTAAACTCTAAACTTTATTGGGGTTTTTTACTTTTACATTATAATATTTAATAATTAAATCATTTTGAAAACTATCAAATTTTTATAGGTAAATCATTAAATAAGAAAATAAATTTTTTAAACGAATCCATGAAGAATTTAAGAGGATTAAATGACACAAAAATAGGATCACACAAATAAGTATCATTAATACATGAATTTATTTTTAGCTTCTCACATATAATTATCTACTTCAAACATGGTTAACTATTATATTTTTTTGGTATATATTATTATCTTTTATCTTCAAAAAATAAGATTATATAAATCAATAAGGATATTATATTATTATATCAATCAATAGACTAATAACTAAATAAACAAATTATAACAATAGAATGATAAATTCGAATCTGTTACTGTTATTGTATGAATTCTAAACTTTTGTTTTTTGGTAAACTGAACTATAAACTTTATGGGTTTTATAAGAGTTATGTTATAGGAATAGTGATTGTATTATGTTATAGAGATTCATTTTGCATACCAGAGTTTTTTTTTATTTTTTTGCTGCGAGCCCCATAAGATGTTGTGTGTGTAGGAAATTTTATAAGGTCATGTTAAATGAGACATGATAAACCCAAACTTTATAGGGAATTCTTCCTTTTAAATAATAATATTTCATAAATCATAATCAAATCAATTTGAAAACTCTAATTTTTTTTACAGTAAGTAAAAAAATAAATTTTAAATTTTATTAAACTTATATATATATGAATAATTTATAAAATGAATTTGTTCTTAGCTTCTCACATATAATTATTTACTTTAAACACTTTTAAATTATTGAATTTTATCTTCCCAAAATAACTAAAAGTGAAATATGTTTTTAATGTTATATTAAATAATTTTGTATCATGTAACAATAAATGAAATTTATTTGTTCTTTTCTCTTTTATTTTCTTAATTGGTATCATTCACTTGTTTATGTATTATATGATATAATTTCACGCCATATTCCACATTCCACTACAAAATTAGTTAATAATTTGTGCAAATAACATTAGGAAAAAATGTTTATTTTTTTAAACCACACAATTTATATATTTCATTATCACAAAGAGAAATAGAGCCATGTCTTTATTTTTTTTGTTAATTTTTTTTTTTATCTATCTCTTACTTAAAACGAGATAACTTTACCTCTTTAAAAAAAAAAAGAAAAAATATTTTCTGATGTTTCATTAGAATTCAATTCTCGTAACCTTTTCGAATTACATGCAAAATTTTTAAATTCTTTTTTTAATAAATGTAGTCCACCTTTCGATCACAACATGAATTAAAATCTCATCCATCATGAAAAAATCAATTCCCCTTAAAAAATGATAAGAGACTTTACCCGTAACATTGTTTAAGGCAACATTGTTCATAATTCATCATCACCAACTCTGCAACAAGCCAACAACCAACCCTCTATCTCTTTCTCTCTTCAATCACTCGAGGGTTGGGAATGTCGCAGAGTAATGTGGTGGATTTCGACCTCCCAGATGAGATTCTGTCGGTGATACCAACCGACCCGTACCAGCAGCTGGATCTGGCTCGGAAGATAACATCGATGGCCATCGCCGCCAGGGTCTCATCCCTCGAGTCCGACGCTGGCCGCCTCCGCCAGAAGCTTCTCGAAAAGGACCGTCTCATCTCCGACCTCGAAGACCGTGTCTCTTCCGTCACCCGTGCTTGCCACCAAGCTGAGTCCACCTTGAACTCAGCCCTCAATGAAAATGTACCTTTCTCTTTTTCTTTTCTTTACGCTTCTGTTACTACGAATTTGGGTTTTTTATTTTATTTTATTTTTTGAAAATTATAAATACATATATCTGAACCAGAGTCTTTGTTGTTGTCGCCATGTGAATATGAACTAGGAAGTCATAGGTTCAATTTATCTCTTTCTTAAATGTAAGGTAAGGATGGGTATTACCCTTTACATCAACATCGTGTTAATGAACTGCGCAAGGCGATGAATAAAGGAAATGAATGAAGTTGGTGTGTTAAACAGTTGTTATTGATCATTGCTGGTTAGATATGGTTGTTGGTTGTTGCATGTTTCTTTCAACAGAAAGGAAAGATTGGCTTTTCATAATAATTAATGGCAAGACATTTATAAGAAACCGAACAAGGTGGGTGCAAAGAGAGGATGAATGAGCAGCTTGGCATAATTTGCGTGTTTGAGTGGAAAATTTGAAATTTAAAATCTTTGTTCAAGTCAACGCTATTTAATGGAGAGTTTAGGGTTGATGTTAGATGAATTTTATATTCTACCATTTTGTTTTAGGTAAAGCTTTCGAAGGAGAGGGACCAATTAGCGGCAACAGTGAGAAAGCTAAGTCGAGACTTTGCAAAGGTGAATATTTGTTTGGTTTTTGTATCCTGTCTTGCTTTATTATTTACTCTGTCCTTACTCTCTATGATTTTTCAACTGCTGCATACTTTGTGCTAGAACTGCGCCCAGTTTCCCATCTTTTGGTGTGCTTCACATTTTTGAAAGATGGTGATATGTTGTCTGAACTGTTTCACCTGCTGCATACTTTATGATTTTATCTGCATCAACAGTTTATTTCAACTGTATCATTACTTGGAGTATGCCTCAAAATAAGATATTGCTAATTTTGAATCAAATTGGAGTTTGTTTTGATTTGCATTCAAGCGTTTCTATAGATTGGAAGAACTCATAATGGAATCACTTGAATATGAAATAATATGTTGTGTATTAATCTAATACAGAGAGTTACAATATATAGAGACCCTAATGGGCTTAAGTGAAAAGCCCACATCTAATCCAAACAGAATATTTACAGATAGGAAGTAATCTATTCAAATCTAATCATATCTAATCATATCTATTCTAACACTCCCTCTCAAGCTGATGCGTATATATTGTGAGCACCAAGCTTGCTACAAATGTATTCAACCCGAGGACCTCTAAGAGCTTTAGTGAAGACATCCGCTAGTTGATCAGTAGAGTTAACAAAAACTGTTTTGATTTCTCCTGACTGAATTTTTCCCGAATGAAGTGACAATCAATCTCTATATGTTTGGATCTCTCATGAAATACAGGATTAGAGGATATATGTAGCGCAACTTGATTATAACAAATGAGTGTCATGGGTTGTTTCTGTTCACAAAGATGAAGCTCCTGAATCAATTGCTTTAACCAGATTAACTCACAGGTAGTATTTGCCATTGCACGATACTCAACTTCTGCACTAGATCGAGCAACAACAGGTTGTTTCTTGCTCTTCCAAGAAATTAAGTTTCCTCCAAAGAAGACACAATAGCCGAAAGTAGAGCGCCTGTCTGAGGGTGATCCTGCCCAATCAGCATCTGAATAACCACAAATTTCTGTATTTCCCTGATCCGAATACAACAAACCTTTTTCTGGTGCTCATTTGATGTATCGGAGGATCCTCACAGCAGCATCCCAATGAGAATCACAAGGGGAATCAAGGAACTGACTAGCCGTACTAACAACGAAAGAAATGTCTGGCTTAGTCACAGTAAGATAATTGAGCTTCCCAATTAGCCTCCGATAATGTCCAGGATCAGATAACGGCTCCCCCTGTCCGGGCAATAACTTGACATTGGGATCTATGGGTGTATCAACTGATTTACACCCCAACATACTGGTCTCTTCTAGGATATCCAAGGCATACTTCCTTTGACAGATAGAAATGCCCTGTCTAGATTGCGCCACCTCAATTCCCAAGAAGTAACGCAACTTCCCAAGGTCCTTTGTTTGAAATTGATTGAATAAATGTTGTTTTAACTGACGAATTTCGTCTTGATCAATTCCAGTGAGAATGATGTCATCAACATAGACTAACAAATAGATGCACTTATCATGAGATGTGATCTTATAAAATACCGAATGGTCAACTTTATTGCGGATTAAGCCAAACGCCTGAACAGCAGAACTGAAGCGATTAAACCATGCCCGAGGAGACTGCTTGAGACCATATAAGGATTTGCGAAGACAACACACCTTCCCAGACTCCCCCTGAGCAACAAAACCAGGTGGTTGCTCCATGTAAACTTGTTGTAAATCACCATGAAGAAAGACATTTTTGATGTCATGTTGAAGGAGTGGCCAGTGACGAACAACAGCAAGGGCAAGAAACAAGCGAATTGATGCCATCTTAGCGATTGGAGAGAATGTGTCACTATAATCAAGGCCGAAGATTTGAGTAAAACCCTTTGCAACTATGCGTGCCTTGAGACGATCAACATGGCCATCAGGTCCAACTTTCACAATAAAAACCCAGCGACAACCAACTATAGACTTCTCTGGAGGAGTAGAAACAAGGTCCCAAGTGCCATTGGTATGAAGTGAGGTCATCTCATCAAGCATCGCTGGGCGGCACCCCGGATGGGAAAGTGCTCCACCTGTGGTCTTAGGAATAGAAACAGAAGAAAGACTAGAAACAAAGATGAAATGAGGAGGAGAAAGACGGTCATAGCTCCAAAAGGTATAAAGAGGATAAGGGTTACGAGTAGTACGTGTACCTTTTCTTTGAGCAATAGGAAGGGCCTCTGGTGAAGGATCCGGAGGGGAAGAATCAACAGCAGGGGGCGATGAGTCAGCAGGAGTCGAGTCGACAGGAGGCACAGGTTTACGACGCTGATAGGTGAAAAATGGACGGTCCTCAAGTACTGAAGCAATAGGTTGCTCATCTGAAATAGAAGTACCTGCAGCTGGCAAAGACAAGTCAAGAAAAGGAACAGGAAGAACATGATCAACCTGTGACAATTCAGATGGGATAGAATTAAAGGGTTGTTGATCAAGAAAAGTGACATAAACGAAAACAAAGTAATGCTTGAGATCAGGAGAATAACAACGATAACCCTTTTGAAGACGAGAATAACCAAGAAAAACACATTTAAAGGCTTTGGATGTTAACTTGTCCTTACCAGGAGTGAGATCATGAACAAAACAGGTACAACCAAAGACGTGGGATAGAGGATTCCGGCAGAAGGTGGCGCGTGACGGCTGCGATGGTGGTCGGATTTCCACAGACCTGGTCGCCGGGAGGAGAGGCTCTTGATCGTGGGTGGTTTGGTTCGAAAACTTGCCAGAAAACTTCTCCGGCGGCCTGAACAGTGCTGGATGGCGGTTCCGGTGGCTGTCGGAGGTGCTGACGCGTTTGGAAGTTATTCTAAAGGAGCTTACAACCCTGTATGGCTTGCCGGAAGGATGCACGGCAAAGAAAAGAGGATTCCTAAGCAGTGGGCTTAGGTTTTAAAACGAGAATGAAGTTTTAAGCGGAAGCGAGGGTCCCCAGAACAAAAGAGCTCTGGTACCAACTTGAATATGAAATAATATGTTGTGGATTAATCTAATACAGAGAGTTACAATATATAGAGACCCTAATGGGCTTAAGTGAAAAGCCCAGATCTAATCCAAACAGAATATTTACAGATAAGAAGTAATCTATTCAAATCTAATCATATATATTGTAACAGAATCCACCTACTTCTAGGCCATGATTTTTTAAGAATTGTATAGGGGAACCCAAAATCCTTTGCAAAGGATACCTCCATGAATGGGTCAAGCGACAAACCACAATAAGTGGGCCGACACCACATCTCAATCTAAAACCTTAAGGCTCTAGGTCTATGGGTCTTTTGCACTTATATGGTCCTTGCTTGGTTGAAGTCTAACCGATGTGGGTCTTCTTTACGACTCATACTTGATTATTTTCAACAGATTTTAGGTTAAGGATTCATATCCATGACCAATTCATATTTAATAGTAGAGCCTCGAAAATATGTTGGTTGCCAAAGTAAAACATACCCATGATGCAATTTTATGATTCTCGTTGTCAATTGTAATTGTACAAACTAATGCTATAGCCTATAACCATGAAAAGCTACAAAACCAATGAAAATAATTACATTTGGTGAAGAGTTCCAATCATGGCTATAAGCAGCAGCCTCCTTATGTCGATTACATTTTGTCCTGATCTCATCATGATTCATGGCTTGTAAAACTAGTTGTCCTAGAAACGTCTTTGTTTGCAAGATTTTTAAGGAATAATGCCCGCAAGTCAATAGCAATTCCATTGATTTCCCAAAGAGTGAGTGATACAGATCATCTTATAAAAAGAATAAAAATAGGAGGTTTGGGCCATTGCTGAGTCAGCAAAATTTTCCTAAATTGACCCTTAACAAAATGAGGTGCTGGCAGGAGTTAGTTAAAAGGGAGGATGGGTGCTGAAGGGACGCAAGGAATTGCATACTTGGAATTGGGATCCTTGGGAGAGTGTGCAGCCTCTCAAATTGCTTCATTGTTATGTTCTTTTCTGCCATTGTTATTCATCTATTCTTGTCATTCTGGTTTCTGTAATATTCCTTCTTATCAGTACTAAAATTTCCTTTAGTTGTAATTTTTGTTTTGCCAATACATATATCAGAAAATCTGGGTTTTCCATATCAAAAAACTTGTGTTCCGTTATTCTTTTACTGATTCTGGAGTTTGGTTCTTATCAGTGAGGTATGATGCTATTCATTTAGTTAAAGAAAGTATATGATGCTGATCTCAATAAATCCGTGTTGTATTAAACAAAACCCATCTGCAGATGATAGCTGATGTATTGCAAGCTCTAGAACCTTCATCATTCTCCTTTGCCAAATGTCAGCTAGCAAGACATTTATAGAAGAACTCAATATTAGGTTAGTCCCTATAGCAAAATGTGATGTTAGCTGATAAATTGAGAGATTAAGGATCAAGGATGGAAGTGAAAATGAAGATGACTTTTAATCTTTTAATTAAGTCATCAGCAACTGAGAAGTTGAATTTAAAGCATACTATTAATAGTGAAGATGAATGCTACCCCTGTATCTTATTCAGTTTTTAAATAGGCTGCTTAAGTTATTGCTAAGCAATAGATGGAAACAGCAATTTCTCTTGAACACTCGGGTGTGAAATAGTTGCAAGTGACATGGTGGATAAAAAGTTGAATATGATTCCTATTGGTAAAATACTATTTTATTGCATGCATATTTCTTCTTGTATATATACAGATAACGCTGACTTGATTTATACCCCATTTTTCTGTAGACCTGACAGGTTCTTTTTTTTATTTGATAGTTGGAGATGTTTAAAAAACAACTGATGCAGTCGCTAACTGATGATACTCCATCCGTAAGACATCAATATATTAATTCAGCCATGCTTATCGTAATTATGATTGATTTTGGTGATGAAAATGACCAATAATATTCTCCTAAACAAGATTTTCCCCCTTCCTTTCTTTTTCATTGCTCTTGGCACAGCAAGCTGAAACCATAGATATTGGAACCTGTGACCAATCAGTTCCAAAGGCATATCCTGATAAGGGTAATTCCCACTTCGTTGATTATTTGATTATCAGTTTCACCCAAAGCCTTTCTAGCGAATTGTATTTCATATAAGTACTTATCTTGTTAAAGTTTTTCATATGCATTTCTTTTTATATTGCTTGCAGATGATGATGGAAGTGGCTATACGACACATCATTCATACAGTGGCCCTGCAGATGGGGGTAAAACAATTGATGAAGGTAGATGAATTTTCCAGATTATAAATCATGTTGTCACTAGTGTTCATTTTTCAGAATTCAACTATATTGCTGGATATAAGTTGTTATTCATGGCAACCATCCATCACCCAATAGGGTGTGAATTGGATGTTTACAAGTTTTATGATTACTTTGACAAATCATGCATTTAAATGTAGTTAGGAAATAGATATAAAATTGTTGAAAAAAATATAATAATAATAATAATAATAATAATAATAATAATAATAATAATAAAAATATAAATATATATATATATATGTATATATAAATAAATAAAAGGAATATAGGAATTCAACTTGGAAGTATATAGGAATTAAGAAAACACAGGTGAAACACCAATTTCAATAATAATAAAAACACACACACAAAAGATGTGCAGTAGATAGATGTAGTGCAACAAATAGAATAATTAAGGAGTGTAAGGAAGAGAGAATCAAACTTGAGAATTTATCCTAGTTCTATCAGTAGCCACTTTTAACTTAAATTCATTCCTTAAGCTCAACACTTGAGATTTGTTCACTATCTTGAAACTTCAACTAGGTGCTTGAGAAATCTTTACAAGATTACAACATTCTTCACTGATGCAAACCCAAATTTACAACATTGATTTTATTGCATCAATGGAGGCATATCCTCTTACTAAAAACCAATTGACAGAATAAGACACTAAAAAGACCTTTCCCAAGCTCACCCTTAAAACCAACGCACCTAGGTTCTAAGAGATCCCCAATTCCGCAATATTCACTCAATACATGCATATCTCACTCCCCACATTCCCCCTCCTATTATCTTGTTAGAGTATAATATAAACAATTAAAGAGACCCTCACCTAACAACTTAAGCTTTTAGGTTGAATTGGTTCTTTACATGGTATCAGAGAGCCTCGTATCCTGGGTTCGATCCTCAACGCCCTTACTTTCTCTTGTGGAATTTTCTTAGCACAGGTAGGTGAGCCTGTGCATTATCCACCTTTCAAGCCCAGTGGGCTTTCGTGTGAGGGGGCGTGTTAGAGTATAACATAAACAATTAAAGAGGCCCTCACCTAACAACTTAAGCTTTTGGGTTGAATTGGTTCTTTATATATCCTATCCCCCTAAGAATATTTTAGAACTAACTCTCTTCCTTTTTCCTTTCTATGACAACCCCTATATTATTATTACATTTATCCCTTATACTTCAGGCCCATCAATACTCCCCCTCCAAAACTCACCTTGTCCTCAAGGTGAGGAAAGAAGATAGGAGATGCGAGAGAAATTCCACCTGGGTCTCATTGTTCGAAGCATATTGATACAGTCCTTCCTTTACAACATGTTTATAGGAGGGACAAACACCGGAAGAATTGGGGTGCTCTTGCAACTATGGATCCAAGTGGGCCACAATTGGTAGCATTGGACCCAATTATGTTTGCTGGCCCAAGTAAGAGTGATGACAAGGCAGGTAGCAGCATGGACAACACTACCAGTAAGAGTGATGACAGGGCACTCAGTAGCATGGACAACACTACCCCTTAACAGAATGCAATGGTGGAGGCGTGAAGTTAGTTACAGCTTGGTATAAAAGGGGGAATGGGAAAAGGGTGTAGGCATTAAGAAAATAGTAGAAACTTGGGCCCTTTTGGGATTGGGAGAGAGTGGAACCTCTCACATGTGTTCCACAATTATCTTTCTATTTTCCTGGTGGTTGTTAGACGTTCTTGTGTTGTTTTCTTTTCCATTGTTGAACGTGTAAAGTTTGAAGGTTGTAATGGCCATTACTTAATGAACGAGGCATTTCAGAAATCTTGTTGTTAATTCCTTACTTTAATTTCTGTTAATTGATCCCTATTAATTGGTATCAGAGCTCCGATCTAGGAGCTCTGTGGCATGGTGAACACTAGACTAATGGAACATCGTTTGGAAGCTATAGAAGAAGGGCTGCGCAGGGGTTGTGCTCGACAGGAGGAGGTGTGCATCAGACTGGATGCGGGTGAAGCGCGTCAAGAGGAAATCCTGCAAAGGTTGGGTAATAATGAGAGGGGAATGACGGAAATTATCCGAAGGTTGGATGAGTTGACTAGAAGAAGGTTTAATCGCTTTGGAGAGGGGGAAAACGAGACGGAGGAGGATGAAGCAGAGAACAGAGGAGAACGAATTCCTAGAAGGGGCGTACCGATCGTTCCTTTGACGCGATGACTAGAGATTCCGGTTTTCATCGGTGATGACGCTCCAGGCTGGTTATGCAAAGTTGAAAGGTACTTTGTGGTGAACAACATGGCTGAACGAGAGAAGTTGGCCGCGATAATGGTGTGCTTGGAGGGAGAAGCTCTCCACTGGTATCAATGGTGGGAGGTTAGCCACCCCAACGCGACGTGGGGTGTATTTCGACGGGAGATCCTTAGTCGTTTCCAGCCGGAAGCGTTGGACAATCCATTTGGGGCTCTGTACACCATGAAACAGACTGGTAGTGTGGCGGATTTCCGAGCCGAGTTCGAGAAGATGGTGGGCGCACTTCGTTTCGAGGATGAGGACTTGCTGAAGGGTGCGTGGTTGAATGGGGTGCGCACCAGCATTAGAGAAGAATTGCTGATGTATCCTCAGTTGAGTCTTACAGAAACGATGAAGTTCTCTTTGAAAATAGAGAAAAGAAATTCGGCGTGGAAAGAGGAAGGAATGGGGACGATGACGAGAGGCTGGAATCAGGTGAATAACAGGAGTGTGGGCTCACGTTCATGGGCTGGCCCAAACGAAGGAAAAGGGTTGGGAAATAATGTTTTGGGCCACCCAACTTCCAACGGCCCAATTCGCAACTCTAACCCCACTAACAGCAACCCTAATACCTTTTCCTCTAACAATAGAGCGGTGTCCCACGAGAACACCAAAGAAGGGAAAACGGCCGCGACGGTAGGGGGAACCCAAACGCAGGAGGGACTTTCCGGTCAGAGCCGCCGGTTGTCGCAGGCGGAGTTGCGTGAACGGCAGGATCGTGGTTTGTGCTTCAAGTGCAACGAACGATGGAATCCGTCACATCGTTGTCAAGTTCGTCAGCTCCATCTCCTGTTGGTCGATGAGGTTGACGAGGGGGAAAGGGAGGAAACAGAGGTGGAAGGAGCTTCGAGTGACAAGACGGAAGCACAGGAAACAGGGGAAGGTTTGCAGATTTCTCTGAATAGCTTGTTAGGGCTCACTTCAAACCAAACCCTAAAAACTTGGGGAGAGGTTACTGGCCACAAGGTGGAAGTCATGATAGATTGTGGTGCTTCTATAAACTTCGTTAAGGCTGCGATCGTGAAAAGGTTAGGGCTATTGGTCACGGACACCGCAGCTTACCACGTCACAGTGGGGGATGGACACAAGGTCCTTTGTCAAGGAGTTTGCAAGGGGGTGAAAATTAAGGTGCAAGGAGTTCAGATCGAACAAGATCTGTATTTGTTCGAGCTAGGTGGGGCTGATGTGGTGTTGGGACTAGCTTGGCTTACTCAATTGGGCGAAATTAAAGCCAATTTCAAGGAATTGACCTTGCGGTTCATCCAGGACAACAAGGAGGTGAAAATAAAGGGGGATCCAGCTCTTTCTCGATCGGAAGTGTCTTGCAAGTCCATAATGAAGGATCTTCAGGAACAGGGACAAGGGTATTTTTTGTGTTCCAGGCCTCGTCCAGAGTTGGTGGTAGTACAAGATTGGGAAGGTTTGCGGTTACTGTTATTGGAATTTAATGATTTGTTCCAAGAAGCTCATACCCTACCTCCTGCCCGTTCTTGTGATCACAGCATCATTCTCAGACCAGGAGCTCCGGTGCCCAATTTGCGACCTTACAGGTACCCTCATCATCAAAAAACTGAGATTGAAAATTTAATTGCTGAGTTAATGGGAAATGGTTGGATAAGGCATAATACTAGTCCTTATTCTAGTCCGGTGATTTTGGTGAAGAAAAAAGATGGTAGCTGGCGGGTGTGTGTGGATTATAGGGCAATCAACAAGCTTACCGTGCCAGATAAATTTCCAATACCAATTGTAGAAGAGTTACTGGATGAGTTGGGAGTTTCGAATATTTTCTCCAAGTTGGATTTAAAGTCCGGTTACCATCAAATACTGATGCGTCCAGAAGATATACCCAAGACCGCGTTTCGTACGCATGAAGGTCATTACGAATATCTCGTAATGCCTTTTGGGTTAACCAACGCCCCTTCTACCTTTCAAGCGTTGATGAATAACATCCTACGACCATTCTTAAGGAAGTTTGTACTGGTTTTTTTGGATGACATTCTCATATATAGCAAGTGTAGAGAGGAGCATGAAAGTCAGTTACGAAGAGTCTTTGAAGTGCTCAGGCAGAATCAACTGGTGGTAAATAAAAAAAAATGTAGTTTTGGGGCTGCTCACGTGGAATATTTGGGGCATATAATCTCTGCGGAAGGAATCAGTGCTGATCCATCCAAAATTAAGGCTATGGTAGAGTGGCCTTCCCCGAAAACTATTAAGGGACTTAGGGGGTTCCTAGGGTTGACGGGTTATTATCGACGTTTCGTTAAAGACTATGGGAAGATAGCTAAGCCCCTAACCAATCTATTGAAGAAAGATGCCTTTAAGTGGAATGAGGAAGCAGAAATGACTTTTAAATTGTTGAAGGATTGCATGGTTTCAGTTCCTGTTCTAGCATTACCGGATTTCGATAAAGAATTTACTGTCGTCACGGATGCGTCAGGCAAGGGTATTGGTGCAGTCCTTATGCAAGACAATCGGCCTTTAGCTTTCATAAGTCAGGGTTTCTCTTTACGGGCTCAAGGCAAATCAGTTTATGAGAAGGAGTTAATGGCGATTGTGTTTGCCATTCAGAAATGGAAGCACTATCTAATGGGGAGGCATTTTGTAGTGAAAACGGATCAGAAGAGTCTTAAGCATTTGCTAGAACAAAAAGCTTTGGGCGAGGAGCAACAACGGTGGTTATCAAAAATCATTGGTTTTGATTTTGACATCCAATACCAACCCGGCAAGGAGAATTTGGTGGCTGACGCTTTATCACGCCAAGAGCAGTTCCACAGCTTGTCAACAGTATTGCTGCCCGATCTGGAAAGGTTAGAGCAAGAAGTACAACAAGATGACAAATTAAGGGGTATCGTTCAAGAGTTAATTGCAAACCCTGCTGCCCATGAAGATTTTCAACTGCGAGGAGGCCGACTATACTTCAAGGACATGTTAGTGCTTCCCAAAAATTCCAGTTTGATTTTTCCTTTGTTGAGTGAATTCCATGATTCGGGTATTGGTGGGCATTCCGGTTATTTCCGGACTTACAAAAGATTAGCGGGTATTGTCTATTGGGAGGGTATGAAAAAATGCATTCGGGACTATGTAGCTGTTTGTTCTGTTTGTCAACAATGCAAAATTCAAAACATGACACCAGCTGGGTTGTTGCAACCTTTGCCTATTCCGGACAAGGTGTGGGCTGATATATCTATGGATTTCATTGGGGGTTTACCCAAAGCATGGGGGGTGGACACCATTTTTGTAGTGGTGGACCGTTTGTCCAAATATGCACATTTCTTGCCCATTTCCCATCCCTATACAGCCAAGGGAGTGGCCGAATTGTTCATAAAGGAGGTGGTAAGACTTCATAGTTTTCCATTAACAATTGTGTCCGATAGAGACCGAGTTTTCATGAGCTCTTTCTGGACGGAGTTGTTTAAGAGTGCAGGAACAAAGCTTCATTACAGTACAGCTTATCATCCTCAAACAAATGGTCAGACGGAGGTCGTAAATCGGTGTTTGGAGGTCTACCTTCGTTGTTTTTGTGGCCCAAAACCCAAACAGTGGCCCAAATGGGTTCATTGGGCCGAATACTGGTACAACACCACTTACAAGGATACCACAGGCATGACTCCTTTCAAGGTTTTGTATGGTATAAATCCTCCAACCTTGTTTCATGCCCAGAATTCTGTATCGGTCATCGAAGCTGTCTCCCAAGCTCTTTTGGAAAGAGATCAGATTTTACAAGAGTTGCACCAAAATCTGACTTTAGCTCAGAATCGGATGGTTAAGCATGCGAATCAGAAGCGCAGGGATGTGTCTTTTTCTGTTGGGGACATGGTGTATCTTAAACTCCAACCTTATAGGTTGAAAACCATTGCTCGTAAAGTAAATGAAAAGCTCAGTCCCAGGTATTATGGGCCGTATCCGATCATTGAAAAAGTAGGGGAGGTAGCTTATCGTTTGCAATTACCTGCCAATTGCCTTGTGCATCCTGTATTTCATGTTTCTTTGTTAAAATCGGCTTCTACCCCTGTGCTCCATGAGCAACCACTACCACCTGCTCTGTCCGAAGGTTGGGAGTTGCAGGTATATCCTGAGGAGGTTCTACAATGGCGGGTTTCATCCCTGGGAACATTAGAGGTGCTCATTAAATGGCATGATCTCCCTGTGTTTGAAAATTCTTGGGAAGTGGCAGCGGTCATAGCCAAGCAATTCCCTACTTTCCACCTTGAGGACAAGGTGCGTAAATTGGGGGGGAGTATTGATACAGTCCTTCCTTTACAACATGTTTATAGGAGGGACAAACACCGGAAGAATTGGGGTGCTCTTGCAACTATGGATCCAAGTGGGCCACAATTGGTAGCATTGGACCCAATTATGTTTGCTGGCCCAAGTAAGAGTGATGACAAGGCAGGTAGCAGCATGGACAACACTACCAGTAAGAGTGATGACAGGGCACTCAGTAGCATGGACAACACTACCCCTTAACAGAATGCAATGGTGGAGGCGTGAAGTTAGTTACAGCTTGGTATAAAAGGGGGAATGGGAAAAGGGTGTAGGCATTAAGAAAATAGTAGAAACTTGGGTCCTTTTGGGATTGGGAGAGAGTGGAACCTCTCACATGTGTTCCACAATTATCTTTCTATTTTTCCTGGTGGTTGTTAGACGTTCTTGTGTTGTTTTCTTTTTCCATTGTTGAACGTGTAAAGTTTGAAGGTTGTAATGGCCATTACTTAATGAACGAGGCATTTCAGAAATATTGTTGTTAATTCCTTACTTTAATTTCTGTTAATTGATCCCTATTACATATTAACCAAGTTATGCTTTTAAAAGGAAAGCACATCGAGAGTAATATCCAAATGTTGTAAAATCCCTTCTTGACACCATCTGGAAGACATCAAAGAATTCCTAAGTCTATATGCAGCTCGACCAAAAAACCACTTGCTGAGATGAACCCATGCTGCTGCACATTTTCGTTCAAGCACAATGGGTTCCTTGGAAGATGCTCTCGAGGAGGAAGTTGTTTGCCTCCTTTGTTGCATGACAAAAAAACACTTTTCACTTTGGTTTGGGCATGATGAGTGTTGGGTGGTTTGCTGACGGTGGAAAAATATATATTCTGATGCAGGACGTTCCTCTGTTCTAAATTTGTAAGGGGAAACAGATTTGTTCCCTTACTTCCAACCCAAGTGCGCAAATGCACGCATCAAGTAATAATGGGTGTATTAATGCTTAGATTATCGTTACCACGAGGATAGAACTCTAAAGAATGTCTTAAACTATTTTATAAAGAATGAAAATGAGAAGAAAAGTTTGAACTGTCTGGTCAAACGTTCCTTCCTGCCTTGACAACGTTCCTCAAGAACAGTAAGTTCAGTCTGGTGGCAAACAACTACTCGCTTCGTTATATATGTGATCCTTCCTGTTAAGAGAAGGTGTGATAATAATCATTGGAGGTTGATAGATACAAGATTGAATAAAGTAAAAATAAAACAGTAATAACTATAATCAAGAGACAACAAGGTGGATGGTTTTAAAAACAGTTTTAACACAAGGAACGGATTTGCTGCTCCATTCTTAAACAGTTATTTTCTCTGCTCAAGATTTAGCACCTTTTGGCTTTGTCCCAGTTTCTTAACTGCCAACTCTGATTCTTCAGCTCATGGACTAGATGGCTCACAAGTTTCCGTATTCCTATGGCTCCCTTGACTCCAATAGGTACTTGGTACAGAACTTTAAAATGGACGAAGTGACCCTTTATTCCTAAGGTAACCAATAGTGTTGTTGCCAAAACACTACCTTCTCCCACTGGCTAAGCTGTCTGAAATCCCTTCCTTATGGAAGTCCTTTTCTCAGTATGTGTTCAATTTCCATTGATACACAATGAATATAGCTTACTTAGCCATAGAAATACAAAAAGCTTCTGTCAAGAGTTTTGAAAATAATTCTTTAAGAGATTTGCAGCTTATACGTTCCACAGATAGTTGAGCCCATGTCTGTTAACTTAAACATAATTATCCTAAGCTGAACTCCCATAGACCCGAGATTCAGTTAAGAGATAACGAATGGAAAGGAAAGAAGAAACACTTATATTAAATTGAAACAAGAAAGGTTACAACAAAATATAAAGTGGAGAAGAGGGTTGATGCTCGTGAGGAGTCTCAAGTGAATGATACAGAATAAGAAGAAATGTTGTCGCTTAACTATAAGTACAACTATACAAAACTAAACTACTAATAATACTAGGTGATCTCTTCTTAAGGAATTTTGTCCCTTAGGAATTCGATTATGTCTTTGTGTTTGGGAAGTTTTATTTATAGGCAGAAGAGTGAGTGACAGTCTTGTCAAATCCCTTGGAGTTGGTTTCTGGGTTGTATGGCTAGGGCGGTGGCAACAGTGTTTGGAAGCTGTTAGGAATTTCTAACAGTAAAACAAGAATTTTCTGAATAATTCCTCTATTAAAATATCATTCCAGTAAAATCAACAAGATTCAGCTTAATCGTCATCCGGTTACATACTATAGTGCTGCTATAGCTCAGAATTTACAGAAAAATAAAGAATAAAATTAACAGAAAGTAAAATGCTTCAGGATCCTTCGAGACATCCTGATATCTCCCATTTGCATAAGCAAACCAGAATGACCTCCACGGTGCCCTCACTCACGAACCCGCACGCTTTTGTAACTAACTCTCTAACAACTTGTGATACAGAAGGAAAATCAAGAGTTTTAGCATTTAAAGTGCAATAAAGAGATTTATTAGTTGCTAGTAACTCTTTGGAGCATAACTCTTGGAAGTTGGGTTTAGATATTATTATTTCTATTTCCTAAGCAACACAATTCTTGGGAGCATGACTCTTGGGAGTTGTGTTTAGTTATTTTTATTTATATTTCCTAAGCAACACAACTTTTGGAGTTATATGTCTCTTTCTATTCTTATACTTTTAGTTATTCTATAAATATAGGATATTTTGTAATGCAAATGGCAGATTTGGTAAATGAAAAAGTGTGTTGCAAGTAAGCAAACTTGTCTTGAATCTTGTTATCTTTATCTAACCTTGGGTTAGTGGTGAGGTAAGTGGGTTCTTTATCAGTTGGGAGGGTGACTTAGCCTTTAATCTCAATTGTGGTGGACTCTTATCTATCCCATTTATTTTTACAAAGTGTCTTTTCCCTTTTCTCATACCCATCACGTATCAACTTGCTGAGTCAGAGGCATCCAGGGGCTTAAACATCTTCATTGGGCTTGGGCCACTTACTCCTATTATGGTCCCTAACATAAACTTTACCAAATTGGGCTTTATGGAGTTGGGCCCTATCGGAAGCTTTGCAACTTGTTGGATGGGACAACTTTTGTTGAGATTAGTCGTTTTCTTGTAGTCCCCCATGTCTTGCTGTTTCCTCAGCCAATGAGAACTCTTTATTCCCTGTTGTTCACGTTTCTTGGTGCTTAAGTGGTGCACCGCCTCTGCTTTATGAAGACGTTGTTTCCACGTTTCCTGCAAAGTGATCAGAAGCGTTAATGAGTGGAGTAGGTGCAATAAATGCTCTCAATCTGTTCCCCTTTTAATATGTTTTTCAAAGGGTTACATCATCATCCGTTCCCCCACTGTGTTTTTGTCACAAAAGTGTAAAACAAGTGATTTTCATGCTGAAGTTGCTCATCAGATGAGGGAACGGATGGTATTTTGCCATCAAAATGGAAAATGGGCTTAGATGGGAACGAATTTACGTCCCATCAATGAGATTTGGTGTTGCAGCCTACTACCTAGGCCTCCATCAAGTTGTATAGCTATGTGGCACCTCTCTTTATTACCTTAGTTTGGGCTAGGCCCATTAGGGGAAAATTTTGACCCATGACGCAAAATTCCAATTCTGCCCCTCCTTTCCCCAATTCTCAAACCCACACATTCCTTCCATCGTCATGTACAAGGCATATCCATAGCTAGTCACCTATGAGCGACCCATTGTCATCCCCATGTGGAGGCTGAGCGCACCTCTCCATTTCTTTTTTCACGGACTTCTTCTGCAACTCATCTTCCACCTTGATCTTCCGTACCCTATTCTCAGCCTCTAGGACCTCTTTGATCGAGTGATGCTTCTGCTTCAATTCTGCTTCAGTGTCTGATTCTCCTATGAAAATCATTTTTGACCCATTAGACAACTTGTGAGACTGACCAACTCTTGTTTCTGCCATTATCTGGTCCAGAACATCGAGATGCAAATGCTCCTTCGTCTCTGTAATTTTCGTTTTGGAATCACACCCAATGATAGAAAAACTTTGAAAATATTTTCTGACCCATCAAACAAAATGCCATACCCATCTTTGTCTTCTTCTTCTTGTTATTTTTTTTCTTCTCCGGTCTCTTCAACCTCTACGTCTTCAATTCCTTCATATTTTTCGATGCCTGCACTGGTTTTATTCTAATCTGATTTTAATCTCATATTTGCCTCTGCCTCTTCTTGATTCTTCTTTGACTGGTTATTGGCATCAAGATTGTGCTTCTTCTTGATTTCAAACTCGATGACTCCATCTTCTCTATTGTCTCATCTAAAATCTTCATATATTTTTTTTTAAATTTCTTTGAATTCTCATATGCTGGTTACTCTCATGATTTTCACTCTCTCAAGGATTTGGACCTAGAGCACCCCTAGATCGGAAGTTCTCTAATACCAAAATGATTCAACCTAAAATTACAACACTGATTTTATTACATCAATGGAGGCATAGCCTCTTACAAAAAACCAATTGACAAAATAAGACACTAAAAAGACCTTTCCCAAGCTCATCCTTTAAACCATCACGTCGAGATCCGCAATTCCCCAATATTCACTCAATACATGCATATCTTACTCCCCACATTCCCTCTCCTTTTATCCCATCTCCTAAGAATATTCTAGAACTAATTAACTCTTTTCCTTTTCTCTTTTTATAACAACCCCTATATTGTTTTTACATTTGTCCCTTGTGCTTGAGGCCCATCACTCACACTATTGGTATACTTCATCGTTAGTGTTCGAGCCTCATCAATAAAGGGAAACCTCACCCATCTCACAAATTTAGAGCGATGCCTCACCTTCTTATCGTTTAATATCTCTACAAGAAATGGATACCTTACCCTTTGCATACAAACCTCGAGAGATACCTCATCCTCAACCTCTCTATGGGGATACCTCAGCCTCTTACAAGAGATTTACAAGGCAAAAGAAAAGATTATCTCTCTCGAAGAATGGATATACAACTTGAAGAGCAAAGATATAAGGATTTTGTAATGAAGAAACAAAATATGGTTTTCATGATTCAATAACTAGATTGTGTTTTAGAGTATTAAAGGCTTCAATCATTTATATAGAGTCCAAATGATAAAAGAGCAAAGTTATAATCAATCAAAATACGATCTTTTCTATGTATTGGTAATCGCTTATAGACATTCTTTGTTCATGGTGATTGATTATAACGCTTTGCTAATTGATTACAAGCATTTTAGAGCATTCAAGTACATGGTAATCATTACACCAAATCTGATCTTGAAAATTGATTTCAAATGGTCATAACTTCTCCATTTCTCAACCGTTTTAAGCAAATGATGACTCAGAGAAAAAATCTTCGAGTATATGTTTATATGAAAGAAGTTTTGACCAAAGGTTAGTTTTTCAAAACTCAAAAAATGGTTGTTTTCATAGTTTTAAACTATCACCTTAACTAGAGTCTCAAAAGATGTTTTGTTGGACATTTTAACATGTTAAAAACATTTGTAAAAGATTGAAAAACTTATTTGAGATCTCTTGTAAAACTATTATCCTTACAAAGAAGAAAGGGCAAAACCCAGTGCACAAGGCTTCCCAACTTTGTGAGGATAAGGGTGAGGGTCGATTGTATACAATTTTACTCTTGCTTTTTGAAAAGAGGCTGTTTCCAGACTCGAACCCATGATCTTCTAGTCACAAAGGAGCAACCTTACAGCTGGTGTAAGGCTTGCCCTCCTATAGCGAGTAAAATAAAATGTACCAAATCTAGTCCTTTGGCTTCTTGATGCAATCCAAACTTCCAAAAAATTCTTCTCTTCAACTATAACGAATGCTTCGACCTTTTGTTCATTCTTCTTCTTGAATTGAGCATAATTTGGGTCTTTCATTTTCTTGATCCTATGCTCACTCTTGAAAACCATAACTAGCCCAAATTCATTATTCAGCTTTTCAAAATCATGATTCCTGAATACGTAGGTCTAGTTAGTCCATGCATATAATTAGTCCAAAAATATAGCTCTAGTTACATTTTCTTCGAAATATAACTTGCTTTTGAAAACCATAATTAGTCCAAATTCATAATTCAACATCTCAAAATGCTTGATTCTTAAATATGTAGCTCTAGTTAGTCCATTCATATAAGATTCTAATAGATACATCCAATTAAGACATTTATCAATTAATACTAGATATATTCCATAAAGGATGCATTATATACTGCTATGCCCAATTTGCATAATTTCTAAGCATATAACACTAGAATGTGCATCATGCTTATATACTCACTCACATAGAAACATATCCAATATTTAAACCATTAAACACAGATATAGAATAATTGGATATATTCTATAAAGAATACTACACATATCTTATTGCATGATACTAAGTGAAATATAACAAGATAGAGTGTATAACCGTGCATGATACATCAAGCACATATATGTAGCAACTTTATCATTTTCTTGTCTTGTGTTTATGTTAAAGAACCATTTCAACCCAAAACCTTAAGGTGATAGGTGATGGTTTTTTTAATGATTTATATTGTATTCTCTAACACACCTCCTCACGCAAGAGCCCATTAGGCTTGAAGCGTGGATATGGCACAAGCCCATTATCGGTCTGCCGGTGCTGCACAAGCCCATTTTTTGGGTTACTTCGTGATTTTCTTAATTCCATTTGAAGTGGGGGGTGGTGAGGATCGAATTC